>CM022302.1:387354969-387365050 GCA_011799875.1 Thinopyrum elongatum
GAACAAGTACTTCAAACTTTTATGATCCGTGTAGATCTCGCAACGATTACCGAGGAGATAATGTCGCCACAACTGCAGTGCATAGATGACAGCAGCTAGTTCTAGATCATGTACCGGATAATTCTCTTCATGCGGTCGCAACTGACGAGAGCCATAGGCAATCACTTTACGCTCTTGCATTAGGATACAGCCTAATCCTTCACGGGATGCGTCACAATAGATCACAAAGTCTTTGCGAGAATCTGGAGGAGACAGTACTGGGGTATTGTAACGGATTGACATCTGCCCCAGTGGATAAAGAATGTACTCTGGATGTATCCCTGCTCGAACAGCTGGTAGCTGCGTCGCAGGGTGTGGTGGAAACAAACGATCCATCTGAAACAGAGGAAACTCATGATTGTCAAAAGACAAGGAGAAGTATAACCGATCTCGGAGAGAAAGGTTAAACAAAACAATGGAAAGGAAAATGATTATCAGACTAATCAGATCAATATCAGGGAAATCGCACAGATATCCAGCTCTTCGGGTGGACGAGAATTACGAGATCCTAAGTGTCGGCGTTAGTAAACTTTTAACCCGAATAGAAGAGAGGTCAGAGTCCCAGAGTAAAGGTCGAGGAATAAAAGATACTAATACCTCCCAATTGGCGACGTGGGCCCGTAAGCCACACAGCCAAGTTAGTAAAACAGTTTTCTAGTTTCTAGACTCAACTTCGGCCAAGGAGTTGGAAAGGGGGTTCCTACAGGCAGTCGGCTCTGATACCAACTTGTGACGCCCCCGGTCCGATCGTGCACTAATCATACACGCAAATGCACACGATCAAGCCTAAGGACTCACGGGAAGATATCACAACACAACTCTAAAACATAAATAAAGTCATACAAGCTTTATATTACAAGCCAGGGCCTCGAGGGCTCGAATACATAAGCTTGCGAACAAGCGTCAGCGGAAGCATCAGATATCTGAGTACAGATATAAAAGAAAGTACAGAAAGGCCTTTAGAAAGGCGGGGCAAAATAAAACACTACGATCGAAAGGCGAAGGCCTCCTGCCTGGGACCCTCCGATCCTACTCCTGGTCGTCAGTCAACTCGTAGTAGTATCCATCCTCTGGGTAGTAGTAGTAACGATCGTCGGGGCATCTGTCTCAGGGGGCTCCGTCCTCTGGTCACGTCAAACTGATATGGGGAGAAAAAGGAAAACAAAGCAACCGTGAGTACTCAAAAGTACTCAGCAAGCAAGGATCTACACTACATATGCAACATTATCAAGGGGAGGTTGTATATGTGGACTGGGCTGCAGAAATGCCAGAATAGAGAGAAGGCCTAGTCCTATCGAAGACTAGCATCTTCAGAGGTCTTGCAGCATTAGAAGAGTGTAGACAGTACCATATAATGTAGCAGTATCATTAAGTCTCAACCTCACCCAGAGATCCTTTCTCGACTCCCTGCGAGAAAGCAATCCCAGAGCCATACATTCATCAACCTCGTCCTGAGATCCCTTCTCGACTCCCTGCGAGAAGCAATCCCAGAGCCATATATACAGGTCTCATCACAGGTATCCAGTTCTAAATTGTATCAATCAGGATACAACTCCGAGTGTCCTTTACCGTAGGACCGGCTATCGATAGAAGTGTTCTTCCCTGCAGGGGTGCACCAACTTACCCAACACGCTCGATTAACTCCGGCCGGACACACTTTCTAGGGTCATGCCCGGCCTCGGCCAAACGACACATCGCAACCCTACCTACAACTCCGCAGAGAGGTCCCCACCGGTCTACATCCTAAGCGCAAGGGGGTCTTGGCCATCGCCCCTCGCCCTCCGGGTCGTTGCGTGCCGGGCGAACCAGGCTCCACCCCTCAGGATGGTGCCGGCCCAGCCCGGCCGCAGTGCTGAACTGGACGTCTGACAGAGTTTTCGGCTGATGCATACGATGCAGAACGCCCATACTATGCCCACGTGATGGTTAGTGCTATCAGACCAGAGGCCTGCTCGGATCAAATATCCAAATCGCTAGGACTAGGGGCTTGCGGTAACGAGCAGAGACTCACGAAAGATGTGACCCCGTCGCCCCGTCTCGAGGACTTGCGGCAAGGGCCAAGAATGCCCGGCCGCGCCTCGTATTCACCACTCGGGCACCACACTGGCAACCCGCCTTCACATCACACGCGGGTACCCCTCAGGGTCGACCCGCCTTTCCAAGTAACATTGTAAGGTCCAAGTATCCGTGTGTCCATAACATCAGGGAATCCGAGGTATCACCCTCATTGAATTCCCACTCGATGTACCCGTCAAGGTGAACTAGGAGGAATCACCCTCACTGGGTCCACACTTGAGGTGTTGTACGACAGCGTCGTTATCGGAAGCGGTGAAGGAGGAATCACCCTCGATGACCACGACCGAATAGCTACTCTACAGAGTTAACATCAGAAGTGCTACAAGAGGTTTCACCCTCGGCACTCGATAGTAACGCTGCAGTGTCGTTACAACTAAGGGGGGGGGGTGATGTGCGGTGTCGGGTCCTGGTCTTCAATCCCATTGATCGGGTCTTCTGACGATCCAGCGCGGCAGTCGGGATAAGTGGGGTCACTGATAGGTCTCTACCCAGCCTAGACTAAACAGTTTAGGATATGTAGGTAATTATTAACAGTAGGTTACAATGAACAGGCTATGCATCAGAATAGGTAAAGCAGCAGCAGCAGTAATTCTAATGCAAGCATGAGGAATTTAGAATGGGCGATATCGGGATGATCAAAGGAGGGGGGGCTTGCCTGGTTGCTCGGCGGCAAGGGCAAGGTCGTCTATGGTGTCTTCGGGATCCGGAGCTGCGTCGGTCTCGGGGACGACGTCAGGGTCGGGGGCTATCGAGAGAGAAGAGGGGGAGGAAACAGTATAAATATATAGCAAACATGAGCATGACAAATACGATACACGGTGCTAGGGGTAGTCTAACGCAGCATCTCACGTAACAGACGGAGCGGGAGAATATCTGACGATATTTCCCGGGTCTTTGGAATTATCGGACAGAGGATAAGAGGGGAACGGTTGCAAGTTCGGATAGTTAGGGACGCGTGACGGACGAACGGACCGCGTATTCAGATTCGTCTCGTCGTTCTGAGCAACTTTCATGTACAAAGTATTTTCATCTGAGCTACGGATTATTTTATATGATTTTCTAAAGTTTTTATTAATTTCTGGAATTTAATTAATTATTTAAATTAACATTATCCGAAACAGTGTCTTGTGCCTGGGCGACGATGTCGAGCCGTGGCCTCAGGCGGGCGCGCGCGTAGAGATGAAGGAGGCGAGGCGGCGTCGAGGTGGCTCAGGGACGGCGAGCGGCGGCGGCGTCGGGGACGGCCGGCCGGTGACGGCGACGGTGGGGTGGGGGGTGGGGGGGGGGTCGATCCCGATCCAAATTTCTGGATCGGGGGGGGGGGGAATGAGCGAGGGGGTTGGGGTAAGCGGCTAGGGTTTCGGTGGGGGTGGGAGATATGGGGGAGGGAGGGGGCGCCGGCTGGGCCGGCCTGGCTACCCAGTGGCCAGCTGGGGCCGAGGCCAGCAGGGGGGGGGCTTTATTTTCTTTTGTTCTTTTTCTTTTATAAATTCATATACCTCGGTTTAGTAAATAGTTAGGCCCCAAACCGAATTTTGTAAAAAGGGAGACCTAGTCCATAAATACCAGTGCTTTTTTCCTAACACCTAAAATTAGTTTGGGCAAAACATCATTTCATACTTAAATTAGATTTAATAAATGGTTATTAAATATTGTTTTTAGTCGCTGTTTGAAGATGTTGAGTCACGTTACCCAACTCCAATGATGTTGGTTTCAATTTTAGATAGAATTGTCTCTGATTTATTTGCTATTTTAATGAACAATTTAGTTTCTATGTTGACAACTTTTATTTTCCACTTTCATTTAAATTTGAATTTGAGGTTAGGAGTTGAAATGCAATATGATGTTAATGATGATCATGCACTGATAATCATGCTGACTTGGCATTATCAAAATGGGATTCCTGTGGTTAACCACCGGGGGTGTTACAAATCTCCTCTACTAACAAGAATTCTCGTCCCGAGAATTAAAGTGAAGGAAAAAGTTGCGGGGTATTCCGCACGAAGATTATCCCTCGCGTTCCCAATTGGCTTCATCTTCTTCAATATAGTTACCACTGCCTTTGAGGAACTTGGTAACCTTCTGACGGGTCCGACGACGTTCACTTCATCGAGAATGCGATCGGATGCTCCGTTATAAGATAGGTCATCTTGCAATTCAGCATCTCGTGATCCACAGATCGGTTTGCGGAGATTCCTTGAAGCATTTACGAAGTTGCGACACATGGAAGACGTCGTGGATATAGAGAATTGCGGCGGCAATTCCAATTTATACGCCACTTGACCACGTCTTGCAACAATGCGGAAGGACCAAGTAGCGGGAGCTAACTTGCCCCTTGACTCCAAAACGGTGAGTGCCCTTCATAGGATTGACACGAAGATAGCTTGATCACCAGGTTTGATAAGTCAAACCCCAATCGTTTGCGATCATCGTTGCTCTTCTTGGCGGTCCTGAGCTTGCCTTGAGATTTTCCCCGACAATACGAACTTGTTTTTCGGCTTGTTGAATAATATCTGGACCCACGAGCGTCCGTTCCCTCCAGTTTCTGACCAATTCAGAGGGGTTCGACACTTACGTCCATAGAGAACTTCAAGGGGGCCATTTTCAGACTGGCTTGATAGCTTTTGTTATAAAGAACCGGCATTGGAAGAGATTTCTTCCCACTTCTTGCCAAACGATATACACCAGCTCGCAACATGTCTTCAAGCACTTGATTAACTCGTTCAACTTGGCCTTGGGATTGAGGATGATACTGAACTCCAGGTATATGAGTTTCCCATAGCCTTTTGGAAACTTTCCCAGAAATGAACCATGAATATGCTGCCAACGGTCTGAACTGATCTCTTTCGGAATAACCGTGGAGTGAAACAATTCTGGAGATATATAACTCTGCTAACTGACTAGCAGTGATCGTCTCCTTGACAGTCAGAAATGTGGCAACTTTGGAGAGTTGGTCGACGACACGACAAGAAATAGCATCGTGACCCTTCTGTGACCTGGGAAGTCCTTTAATGAAATCCATCTGAACCTTATCCCATTTCCATAAAGAATAGAAGTGGTTGCAGAATTCCAGCAGGCTTCTGATGTTCTGCTTTAACACGCGTCGACACACATCAACATTCAGTCAACATATCGAGAATTCTGCTTTCCATTCTAGACCACCCGTACCTTTGACGAGATCACGATACATCTTGGTGCTACCCGATGAATAGACAGCACGGGTATCATGTGCCTCCTTCATGACTTTGTCATTCATAAGCTCGAAGCGAGGTAACGACATCGGTCTTCTGAAATACAAGTTCACTCTTCAGACAGCGAGAAATGCCCTGTACTTTACAAGGTGAAGGTCTTTCTTCATCAAATCACTTTCATCATCTTTAGCTTGCGCGCATTCTTAACAGCTTTCTCAGGGCTGGTTCAACAACCAAGGTTTTTTAGGTTATCCTTGGGGAACTATCTCGATATTTAGCTTTCGAAGCTCTTCATACAGAAGTGGTTGCTGTAGCTGAACCTCAAGTTCGCAGCATAGGATTTGCGGCTGCAACGCATCAGCCATTACATTAGCCTTGCCAGGGGTATAGAAATACCCAAGTCATAGTCCGCAATGGTCTCCATCCATCTTTGCTGACGGAGATTCAGAGATGGCTGAGTGAACAAGTACTTCAAAACTTTTATGATCCGTGTAGATCTCGCAACGATTACCGAGGAGATAATGTCGCCACAACGGCAGTGGCATAGATTCATCAGCTAGTTCTAGATCATGTACCGGATAATTCTCTTCATGCGGTCGCAATGACGAGAGCCATAGGCAATCACTTTACGCTCTTGCATTAGGATACCGCCTAGTCCTTCACGGGATGCGTCACACAATAGATCACAAAGTCTTGCAGAGCTGGAGGAGACAGTACTGGGTATTTAACGGATTGACATCTGCACCCAGTGGATAAGAATGTACTCTGGATGTATCCCTGCTCGACAGCTGGTAGCTTGCGTCGCAGGTGTGGTGGAAACAAACGATCCACTGAAACAGAGAAACTCATGATTGTCAAAAGACAAGGAGAATATAAACCGATCTCGGAGAGAAAGGTTAAACAAACAATGGAAAGGAAATATCTTATCATACTAATCAGATCAATATCAGGGAAATCGCACAGATAATCCAGCTCTTCGGTGGACGAAATTACGAGATCCTAGTGTCGGCGTTAGTAAACTTTTAACGCCGAATAGAGAAGAGGTCAGAGTCCCAGAGTAAAGGTCGAGGAATAAAAGATACTAATCCTCCCAATTGGCGACGTGGGCCTTAAGCCACACCAGCCAAGTTAGTAAAACAGTTTTTCTAGTTTCTCTAGACTCAACTTCGGCCAAGAGTTTGAAATGGGTTCCTACATGCAGTCGGCTCTGATACCAACTTGTGACGCCCCCCGTCCGATCGTGCACTAATCATACACGCAAAATGCAACACGATCAAGCCAGGACTCACGGGAAGATATCACAACACAACTCTAAAACATAAATAAATTCATACAAGCTTTATATTAACAAGCCAGGGCCTCGAGGGCTCGAAAAATAAGCTTGCGAACAAGGCGTCAGCGGAAGCATCAGATATCTGAGTACGATATAAAGAAAGTAACAGAAGGCCTTTAGAAAGGCGGGGCAAATAAAACACTACGATCGAAAGGCGAAGGCCTCCTGCCTGGGACCCGCCTCGATCCTACTCCTGGTCGTCAGTCAACTCGTAGTATATCCATCCTCTGGTATAGTAGTAACGATCGTCGGGGCATCTGTCTCAGGGGGCTCCGTCCCTCTGTCACGTCAAACTGATATGGGGAGAAAAAGGAAAACAAAGAACCGTGAGTACTCTGAAGTACTCAGCAGCAGGATCTACACTACATATGCAACATTATACAGGGGAGGCTGTATATGTGGACTGGGCTGCAGAAATGTCCAGAATAGAGAAAGGCCTAGTCCTATCGAAGACTAGCATCTCATGCGGTCTTGCAGCAGTAGAAGAGTAGAAACAATGCCATATAATAGTAGTAATAATAATCAACCTCACCCATCAGACCTTTTCTCACTCCCTGCGAGAAGCAATCCCAGAGCCATACTTCATCAACCTCGTCTGAGATCCCTTCTCGACTCCCTGCGAAGACAATCCCAGAGCCATATATACAGGTCTCATCACAGGTATCCAGTTCTAATTGTATCAATCAGAATACAACTCCGGTGGTCCTTTTACGTAGAACCGGCTATCGATAGAAGTGTTCTTCCCTGCAGGGGTGCACCAACTTACCCAACACGCTCGATTACCTTCGGCCGGACACACTTTCCTGGGTCAATGCCCGGCCTCGCCAAACGACACATCGCAACCCTACCCTACAACTCAGCAGAGAGGTCCCCGCCGGTCTACACATCCTAAGCGCAAGGGGGTCTTGGCCATCGCCCCCCCTCGCCCTCCCGGCCGGTTGCGTGCGGGCGAACCAGGCTCCACCCCTCAGGATGGTGGCCGGCCCACCCGGCCCGCAGTGCTGACTGGACGTCTGACAATTGGCTTTCGGCTGATGCATACGATGCGAAACGCCCATACTGATGGCCCACGTGATGGTTGTGCTATCATACCAGAGGTCTGCTCGATCAATATCCAAATCGTTAGGGACTAGGGCTTGCGGTAAACGAGCAGAGACTCAACGAAAAGATGTGACCGCCGCCTCGCCCCTGTCTCGAGGACTTGCGGCAAGGGTAAGAATCCCCGCCGCGCCTCGTATTCACACTCGTGCACCACACACTGGCAACCCGCCTTCACATCACACGCGGGTACCCCCTCAGGGTCGACCCGCCTTTCCAAGTAACACTTGTAAGGTCCAAGTATCCGTGTGTCCATAACATCAGGGAATCCGAGGTATCACCCTCATTGAATTCCACTCGATGTAACCGTCAAGTTGAACTAGGAGGGATCACCCTCACCTCGGGGTCCACACTTGAGTGGTTGTAGGACAGCGTCGTTATCGGAAGCGGTGAAGGAGGATCACCCTCGAGACCACGACCGAATAGCTACTCTACACATTACAGTTACATCAGAGGTGGCTACAAGAGGTTTCACCCTTGCACTCGATAGTAACGCTGCAGTGTCGTTACAAACTAGGGGGGGGGTGATGTGCGGTGTCGGGTCCTGGTCTTCAATCCCATTGACGGTCTTCTGACGATCCAGCGCGGCAGTCCGGGATAAGTGGGGTCACTGATAGGTCTCTACCCAGCCTAGACTAAACAGTTTAGGATATGTAGGTAATTATTAACAGTAGGTTACAAATGAACAGGCTATGCAATCGAATAGGTAAAGCAGCAGCAGCAGTAATTCTAATGCAAGCATGAGGAATTTAGAATGGCGATATCGGGATGATAAAAGGAGGGGGGGCTTGCCGGTTTGCTCGGCGCAAGGCAAGGCGTCTAGGTTCTTTCGGGATCCTGAGCCTGTCGTCGGTCTCCGGGGACGACGTCGGGTCGGGGCTATCAGAGAGAAGGAGGGGAGGAAACATTATAAATATATAGCAAACATGAGCATGACAAATACGATACACCCGGTGCTAGGGGTAGTCTAACGCAGCATCTCACGTAACAGACGGAGCGGGAGAATATCTGACGATATTTCCCGGGTCTTTGGAATTATCGGACAAGGATAAGAGGGAACGGTTGCAAATTTCGATAGTTAGGGACGCGTGACGGACAAGGACCGCGTATTCAGATTCGTCTCGTCGTTCTGCAGCACTTTTCCATGTACAAGTATTTTCATCTGAGCTAACGGATTATTTATATGATTTTCCTAAAGTTTTTATTAAATTTCTGGAATTTTAATTAATTATTTAAATTAACCTTATCCGAAACCAGTGTCTTGCTGACGTCAGCATGACGTCAGCATGACGTCAGGACCAGTGGGTCCCACCTGTCATAGGCTGTTAGGTTAATTAGTGATTAACTAATTAAATACTGTTTAATTAACACTAACTACTTAATTAATTAACCTAATCAGGATTAATTAAACTAATTTATTACTAATTTTTTAACTAATTAATTAATTAATTAATTTAATTTAATTATATTTTTTTCATTTTTATTTTTTTTTCTAAACGTTTTTGGGGCTGGGCCCCGTCGTCAGCGGCATAGGGCCCTCGGGCCCCACTGGGCAGTGACCCAAAGGCCCCACGGGTCGGGCGCGGCGAGGCGGCGGCCCGCTCGGCGCTCGCCAGGGGCGCGCGGGCGCGGGGCGCCGTCCAAGCCCCGCGCCGGCCAGGGGAGTCGGCGGAGGGGCGGGCGCAGGTGGGCGTGGGCTGGAGGTGGTGGTGGCTGCGGCGAACGGCGAGCAGGGCGGGGGTGGTGGCTGGCGGCGCGGGTCGGCTGAGTCCGCGCCGGGCGATGTCGGCCACGGGCGTCGGCGGCAGCAGCAGCAGCGCGACGGGAGTAGCAAGCGGGGGCGGTGCGAGCGAGGCCACGGGAACAGGGTACGGGCGCGAGCCGCGGAGCCAGGGCGCGGCCGCGCGCGCGACGCACGCGAGCATCGGCGGTGACCAGGGGGCGACGGGCGGTGAGCGGCGTCGGGAAGCCTCACATGGGGGCCGAGTCGGGGAGGGCACGTGCTCGTGGTGAAGGCGAGGTGAGGGGATGAAGGAGCTCGGCGACGGCGTGGTGGCCGAGCGGTGGAGGCCGGCGGTGAGGTCCGGGCGGCGGCGAACGACGATGGGATCGGGCCGGGCGACGAGGCGAGGCCGTGGCCTCAGGCGGGCGTCGCGCGAGAGATTAGGAGGGGCGAGCGGCGTCGAGGTGGCTTCAGGGACGGCAGCGGCGCGGCGGTCGGGACGGCGGGGCCTGTGACGGGACGAGACGGGGGGGGGGGGGGGGGGGGTCGATCCCGATCCGAATTTCTGGATCGGGGGGGGGGATGAGCGGGGGTGGGGTACGGCTAGGGTTTTCGGGTGGG
>CM022302.1:387365075-387400075 GCA_011799875.1 Thinopyrum elongatum
GGTGGGAGATATGGGGGAGGGGAGGGGGACGGCGGCTCGGGGCCGGCATGGCTTAGCCCAGTGGCCAGCGGGCCAGAGGCCCAAGCGAAGGGGGGGGGGCTTTATTTTCTTTTGTATCTTTTTCTTTTTATAAAATTCAGATACTCGGTTAGTAAATCGTAGTGACCCAAAAACCGAATTTTGTAAAAAGGGAGACCCTAGGCCAATAAATACCAGTGCTTTATTTTCCTAACACCTAAATTAGTTTGGCAAAAACATTCATTTATACTTAAATTAGATTTACTAAATTGTTAGTAAATAGTTTTAGTCGCTGTGTTGAAGATGTTTGAGTCACTTAACAACTCCAATGATGTTGGTTTCAATTTTAGAATTGTCTCTGGATTGTATTGACTATTTAATGAACAATGTAGGTTCTGTGGACAACTTTTATTTTCCCACTTTTCATTTAATTGAATTTGCGGTTGGAGTTGCACCCAAATGCATATGATGTTAATGATGATCATGCAATGATAATCTGCTTGACTTGGCATTATCAAATGGGATGATGTGGTTAACCAACGGGTGTTACAAATCGGCCTCTACTAACAAGAATCTGTCCCGAGATTAAGAAGTAAGAAGGAAATAAGTTCGGTGGCGGTATCCGCACGCAAGATTATTCTAGCGTTCCCAAGTGGCTCATCTTCAGTATGATTGACACTGCACTTTGAGGACTTGTAACCTTCTGACGGGTCCGACGTTTCGGCTTCATAGAGAAGTGAGGATCAGGAGGCTCCTTATTAAGATAGGTGTCATCTTGCAATTCAAGCATCTAGTGACCACAGACTCGGTGCGGGAGATTCATTGAAGCATTACGAAGTTGCGGACACATGGAAGACGTCGTGGATATGAGAGAATTGCGGCGGCAATTCCCAATTATACGCCACTTGGACCACGTCGCAACAATGCGGAAAGGACAATGTAGCGGGAAGCTAACTTTGCCCTTGGAACTCCAAAACGGTGATGCCTTCATAGGAGTGACACGAAGATACGCTGACACCAGGGTGATAAGTCAAACCCCCATCGTTTGCGAGCTAATAGTTGCTCTTCTGGGTCCTGAGATGCTTGAGAGTTTTTCCGGGACAATACGAACTTGTTCTTCGGCGTGTTGAATAATATCTGGACCCACGAGCGGTCGTTCTCCCCAGTTTCTGACCAAAGAGGGGTTCGACCCCTTACGTCCATAGAGAACTTCAAAGGGGCCATTTTCGACGGCTGATAGCTGTTGTTATAAGAGAATCGGATATGGAAGAGGATTCTCCCACTTTCTTGCCAAAACGATAGAACACAAGCTAGCCAAAATGTCTTTTCAGCACTTGATTAACCGTCAAATTGCCTTGGGATTGGAGGATGAAAGCTGAATCAGGTAATGGTTAATATGAAGTTCCCATAGCAGTTTGGCAACTTTCCCAGAGATGACCAGTGAATATGACTTGCACGGTTCTGAACTGATTCTTTCGGAATACCGTGGATGTTGAAACAATTCTGGAGATATATAAACTCTGCTAACTGACTAGCAGTGATCGTCTCCTGTGAAGGCAAAGTGGGCAACTTTGGAGAGTTGGTCGACGACGGACAAGAATAAGATCGTGACCCTTCGTGACCCTGGGAAGTCCGGTAAGTGAAAATCCATCTGAACCTATCCCATTTCCATAAAGGAATAGGAAGTGGTTGGCAGAATTCCGCAGGCTTCTGATGTTCTGCTTTAACGCGTCGACACACTCAAATTCCGCAACATACGAGCAAGTCTTGACGTTCATTTAGCACCAGACCTTGACGGAGATCACGATACAATTCTTGGTGCTTACCCGGATGAATAGACAGCGGGAGGTATCATGTGCCTTCTTCATGACTTTGTCAGTCATAAGCTCGAAGCGAGGTACGACAATGCGGTTCTATGAAATACAAGGTTCCATTCTTCAGACAGCGAGAAATCCTCGTACTTTACAAGGGAAGGTCTTTCCTCATCAAATCAATTTTCAGCATCTTTAGCTTGCGCATTATTAACAGCTTCTGCAAGGTATGGTTCAACAACAAGTTTGTAGGTATCTTGGGAAACTATCTCGAGATTTAGCTTTCGAAGCTCTTCATACAGAAAGTGGTTGCTGTACTGAACCTCAATTTCGAAGCAATAGGATTTGCGGCTCAACGCGGCATCAGCCATGACATAGCCTCCAGGGATAAGAAAACCCAAGTCATAAGGACGCAAGGGTCCCATACATCTTGTGACGGAGAATTAGAGATGTGGCTGAGTGAAAACAAGTACTTCAAACTTTTTGATCCGTGTAGATCTCGACAACGAATTACCGAGGAGATAATGTCGCCATCAACTGCAGTGCATAGAGGAAGCAGCTAGTCTAGATATTACCGGGATAATCTCTTTCAGCGGTCGCAATGACGGAGCCATGAGGCAATCACTTTACGCTCAGTGCATAGATACAGCCTAATCCTTCACGGGATGGCGTCACAATAGATCACAAAGTCTTTGCGAGAATCTGGAGGAGACAGTATGGCGGATTGTACGATTGACATCTGCCAAAGGGGATAAAGAATGTACTCTGGATGTATCCCGGATCGAACAGCTGGTAGATGCGTCGCAGGGTAGGTTGTGGTGGAAAACAAACGCATCCATCTGAAAGAGCGAAACTCCGATGGTCAAAGAAAGGGAGAAGTATACGATCTCGGAGAAGAGGAAAGGTTAACACAAAACAATGGAAAGGAAAATGATTATCAGACTAATCAGATCATTATCAGGGAAATAGCACAGATATCCAGCTCTGCGGCTGTGGACGAGAATTACGAGATCCTAAGTGTCGGCGTTAGTAAACTTTTACCCGAATAGAAGAGAGCTCGAGTCCCAGGAGTAAAAGGTAGAGGAAAGAATAAAAGTACTAATTACCCCCAATTGGCGGACGTGGGCCCGGGAAGCCACACAGCAAGTTAGAAAACAGTTTTTTTTTTTTTTTTTCTAGCTCAGTTCCCCCCTACCCCCACCCCCTGTACTCCCCCTTCGTTTCTACCCCCCATTTACTCTTCTTCAACGTTGTGACCTTACCCTCCTTTTCTTCTCCCCCCACTATCTACGCTTTGCTGTTTCCATCTTTTAGCGCTTCTTTGCATACCGTTCCGTGTTACCTCACTTTAACATCTTTCTGCAGAGCTCACTTTTCTAGATCAACTTCGGCCAAGGAGTTGGAAAGGGGGTCCTACAGGAAGTCGGCTCTGATACCAACTGTGAAGCCCCCGGGTACGATCGTGATAATCCATCACGCAAATGACCGATCAAGCTAAGGACTCACGGGAAGATCACACCACAACTCTAACAACATAAATAAAGTCATGACCACTTAATTACAAGCCAGGCACCTCGAGCTCGAATAATTAGCCTTGCGACAAGCGTCAGCGGAAGCATCAGATATCTGAGTACGATATAAAAGAAAAGAAAGTACAGAAAGGCCTTTAGAAAAGGCGGGGCCAAAATTAAAACACTACGACTCGAACGGCGAAGGCTCCTGCCTGGGGACCCTCGATCCAATCCTGGTCGTCAGTTCAAACTGTGAGTAGTAATCCATACTCTGGGTGAGTAGTAGTAACGATCGTGGTGGCATCGTCTCAGGGGGCCCGGTCATCTGGGCACGTCAAACTGATATGGGGAGAAAGGAAAACACAAGCAACCGTGTGAGTACTCTGAAGTATCGCAAGCAAGGAATTCTAACATACATAGCAAAATTATCAAGGGGAGGCTTTTGGTTGTATATGTGGACTGGGCTGCAGAAATGCCAGATAGAGAGGAAGGCTAGTCTATCGAAGACAGCATCTTTCAGCGGTCTTGCAGCCAGTGAAGAGAGTAGACAATGCCATATAAAGTAGTAGTACTAATATCAACCTCACCCAGAGGATCCTTTCTCGACTCCCTGCGAGAGAAAGCCAATCCCAGGCCAGACAGTCATCAACCTCCGTCCTGAGATCCCTCTCGACTCCATGCGAGAAGCATCCCCAGAGCCATATATACAGGTCTCATCACAGGTATCCAGTTCTAAAGTGATACAATTCAGGATACAAACTCCGAGTGTCCCTTTACAGTAGGACCGGCTATCGATAGAAGTGTTCTCCATGAGGGGTGCACCAAACTTAACCAACACGCTCGACTTAAATTCGGCCGTGACACTTTCTGGGTCATGCCCGGCCGGCCAAAACGACACATAGCAACCCTACCTACAGCTATCAGAGGAGGTCACGCGGTCTACATCCTAAGCGAAGGGGTCTGGCACGCCCCTCGCCCTCCGGGGTCGTTGGTGCCGGTGCGAACAGGCTCCCACCATAGGATGGTGCCGGCCAGACCGGCCGCAGTGCTGAAACTGGACGTCTGACAGAGCTTCGGTGATGCATACGAGCAGAACGCCCATACTATGCACGTTGATGGTTAGTGATATAGACAGAGGTCTGCTCGGATCCAATATGGCCAAAATCGTTAGGACTAGGGCTGGCGGGAACGAGAGAGACCTCCCCCCCCACACACGCCAAGATGTGACCCGTCGCACCGTCTCGAGGACTTGCGGCAAGGGTTACGACTGACCGGCCGCGCCCGTATTCACCAACTCGGCACCACACTGGCAACCCGCCTTCACAGCAACAAGCGGGTACCCCTCAGGTCGACCCGCCTTTCCAAGTAACATTGTAAGGTCCAAGTATCCGTGTGTCAATTAAAAAACATCAGGAATCCGAGGTATCACCCTAATGAATTCCCACCGATGTATACGTCAAGGTGAACTAGGAGGGATCAACTCACCGGGGCCAACTTGACGGTGTTGTATGTGACAGCGTCGTTATCGGAGCGGTGAAGGAGGAATCACCCTCGATGACCACCGACCGAATCAGCGTCTACTCTACAGAGTTAACATCAGAAGTGCTACAAGAGGTTTTGTTTCACCATCGGCACTCAGATAGTAACGCTTTTGCAGTGTCTTACAACTCGGGGGGGGGGTGAGGTGCGGTGTCGGGTCCTGGTCTTCATCCCATTCGATCGGGTCTTCTGACGATGCCAGCGCGGCAGTCGGGGATAAGTGGGGTCACTGATAAGGTATCTACCCAGCCCGGACTAAACATTCGAGATATGTAGGAATTATAACAGTAGGTTACAATGGAACAGGCTATGCATAGAATAGGTAAAAAGCGAGCAGCAGCAGTAATCTAATGCAAGCCTGAGGATTTAGAATGGGCGATATCGGGGATCAAAGGAGTTGGAGAGGCTTGCCTGGTTGCTTGCGGCAAGGGCAAGGTCGTCTATGGTGTCTTCAGGGATCCGGAGCTGCGGCGGTTTCGCGGGGACGACGTCAGGGTAGGGGCGGGGGCTTATCGAGGAGAGAGAAGAGTGGGAGGAAAAGTAGAATAAATATATAGCAAAAACATGAGCATGAAAAATACGATACAACGTGCTAGGGTATTAGTCTAACGCAGGCATCTCACTAACAGACGGAGCGGGAGAATATCTGACGATATTTCCCGGGTCTTTGGAATTATCGGACAGAGGATAAGAGTGGAACGGTTTTTGGAAAAGTTCGGATAGTGAGGGACGCGTGGACGACGAACGGACCGCTATTCAGATCGTCTCGTCGTTCTGAGAAACTTTCATGTACAAAGTCTTTTTCATTGAGCTACGATTATGTTATATGATTTCTAAAGTTTTTATATTTCTGGAATTAATTAATATTTAAATTAAATTATCCGAAAACAGTGTTCTTGCTGAAGTAAGCATGACGTCAGCATGACGTTAGGACCAGGGGTCCCACCTGTAATAGGCTTTTAGGTAATTGGATGATTCATAATTAAAATGTACTGTTTAAGTAACACGAACGACTTATAAATTACTTACTCAGGATTTAATTACTAATTTAGTAACTAATGTATTAACAGAATGAATTAATTAATTAAGTTAATTTTTTTTTTTCCTTTTATTTTTTTCTAAAACGTTTTTGGGGCGCGGCCCCGTTGTCAGCGGATTAGGGGACTCGGGCCCCACTGGGCAGTGACCCCAAAGGCAAAATTCAAAGAGGGTAGGGATGAGGCGTCGGAGATGGGAGAGGAAAGAGAGGCTATGAGATAGAAAAGGGGAGATTAGAGGGGACTTGGCGAGAGAGGGCGAGCACCAAAAAAGAACCTGCGGAAGGAACAGGGGAGGAGGCGGGGGGGAGGGAGACAGGGGGGAGGGGATGGACCGGTGTTGGTGGCTGACGGAGGAACGGCGAGCAGGGCGGGGGGGTGGGCGGTGGTGGCTGGCGGGTGGGGGCGCGGTCGGAGAGGCGCGCCGCGGGCGAGGCGGGCACGAGGCGTCGGCGGCTAGCAGCAGCAGCGCAGCGACGGAGAAGTAGCAAGGGGCGGGGGCGGCGAGGCCCACGGTGGAACAAGGGTGGGAGCGGCGCGAGCCCGCGGAGCAGGGCGCGGAACGGCAGACGGGAGAAGAAAGCGAGCACGGCGGTGGTGACCAGGGTGGCGACGGGCGGTGAGCGGGCTACGGGAAAGATCACCATGGGGGCCGAGTAGGGGAGGGCAGCGTGCATCGTGGAGGGAGAAGGCGAGGTGAGGGGATGAAGGAGCTCGACTTTTTATTACGCTTCACATATTACTCTTCTCCTACTTGAGAAGGCAGTGGTGGCAGAGACGGTGGAGGCCGGCGGTGAGGTCCGGGCAGCGGCGAGAACGGACGATGGGATCGGGCGGGAGAGAGGCGAGGACCGTGGCCTCAGGCGGGCTCGTCGCGCGAGAGAGAGGGGGGCGATGGCGGGTCGAGGTGGCTCAGGGACGGCGAAGCGGCGGCGGCCGGTGCAGGGGGGGGTGGGGGAAGGCCGGCCGGTGAACGGGCGACGGGGGGGGGGGGGTCGATCCCGATGCCAGAATTTTGGATCGGGGGGGGGGATGACGAGAGGGGTAGGAGGGTAGCGGCTAGGGTTTCGGGTGGGGGGGATGATATGGTGGAGGGGAGGGGAGCCGGCCTGGGCGGACTGGCTAGCCAGTGGCCAGCTGGGCGAGGCCAGCGAGGGGGGGGGGGGACTTTATTTCTTGGTTCTTTTTCTTTTTATAAATTCATATACCTCGGTTTAGTAAAAGTTAGGCCCCAAACCAGAATTTTGTAAAAGGGAGACCTAGTCATAAATACCAGTGCTTATTTCTCCTAACACCTAAAATTAGTTTGGGCAAAACCATATTCATACTTAAATTAGATTTAAGTAATGGTATAAATATTGTTTTTAGTCGTGTTGAGAGTTTGAGTCACTTCCCCAACTCCAATGATGTGGTTTCATTAGAATTTGTCTCTGATTTATGTGCTATTTAATGAACAATTTTAGTTTCTTATGTTGGAACAATTTTTATTTTTCCACTTTCATAAAATTTGAATTGAGGTTAGGAGTTGAATGCAATATGATGTTAATGGATGATCAGCAATGATAATTCATGATGACTTGGCGATTAATCAAAATGGGATTACTGTGGATTAACCACAGAGGGGGGTTTACACTCTCATAGCATTGATATTGATCTAACAAAAGAGCACATATTACTTTGTCTTTTCTCTTGAATAAAATGTTTGGTAGCTTACAGCTTAGTCCAGCGGCACTCTGCACTATTACTATTTTCAATCATTCGGTCGTGGCAAGTGAAAGGCAGAATATGAATTGATGAACTGCGCGGCAGAGAGAAAGGGTATGAACTCAATTGTTCTATTTTTGTAAAGAGTTTAACCCAGTAATCCATGATTCAGCATATGATGACTCAAACATGTGTGCATGATAATGATAGATTATAGTCTCTCTTGCCATGCTTAAGTAGTAGAGTGGATAATGATTTATCTTGGATGTCAACATGAGCATTAAAATGTACTGTGAGTAGTACGATGATATGGTATTCTCCTCTGAATGTTTCGAGGGCTTGACTTGGGCACAGGTCATGCAATTGTAGTGGACTCAAAACCACATGCATCTATGATATTTATGTTCACATGGGGGTTCAATCCTACTAAGCTAGTATCAAGTTCATTTGCATAAAGCATGATTCATGACCGTTTTCGCTCTCTAGCTGGCCGCCTTCTCAACCTATTTGCTAGCCTTCGTCTGTACTAAGCGAAATACGGCTGGTGCATCCAAAATCCCTAAAACCCAAGTTGTTACAGATGAGTCCACCCATCTACCTATATGCGGCATTACACTGCCGGTCAAGTAAATTTGCATGGGCCACCTCTAAAATTTCAATGAACATCTGTTTTTTTATCGCCTGCCTAGATTGTTCATGGAGGATAGGGGGTAGTTAGTATCTTCCATGCTAAGCGGGATTATTCTCATGATGAGGGTTATTCAGCGTACTGCGAACAAGAGGGGGGCAGCAAAAGGGTATATTCCAGTCCTGAAATGGAAACATTGACAATAACTAAAACAAAACTCCCCCAGGAATGTGTTGGTATGGACAGTACCCCGTGGATTCGGTAGCGTGGAGTGGGTTTGTTGGTGGAGAGGGGAGGTAAACCTTTACTTTACGCTGGGGACGACTACAATGTGTTTAGCAGGAAGATATTGGTAGGGTAGCTTTTGGTAGCGAGATTAAGTAAAGGTAACAGGAAGGGTGCATTTGGCCAAAATTCATTTATCTCTGATTTTAAGCTTTAGCTCTGCGCACCTATGCAAATCCCTGCTTCCCCCCCCCTGCGAAGGGACCTATTTCTATTAATTGTATGTGTGCGTCATCACCTTTAAATAAGCGCCAGATTGAGAGCACTATTGTCATCCTCATGCATTGTGTTCAGTAATGTTGGATGCATCATGACTAATCCTTTTCTACCCTGAATACAATGTTTAGTCGCTGTTGACTTTGGAGGGCTCTGCATTATGTTTTGCGGTCTCAGAAAGGGTTAGCGAGATTCCATTATTGTATATTATATCATGGTGTTTGACAAAGTGTTGTCATTTGAGAATCTATTATTGCTCGCTAGTTGCTTATGCTATTGAATGAGTTAATATAATTTTTAAGAGTATTGGTGGACATGTAGTTATGATCTTTGCTGAAAAATCTGGGTACTACTAAGCTTATTATTGGACCAAGAACAAAAGAGTCGTAAAAGTTTTTCTTTTTCACTTTCAGTTTATCAGTGAATTGCTTGAGACAAGCAAAGATTTAAGCTGGGGGGAGTTGATACGCTTTGATGTTACTGTTTAAATTAACACTACACTACTTAATTAAATTACCTAATCAGGATAATTAAACTAACTTATTAACTAATTATTAATTGAATTAATTATTTTTATTTATTTTTTCATTTTTATTTTTTTTCTAAAACGTTTTTGGGGCTGGGCCCCGTCCTATCACGCATAGGGCCTCGGGCCCCCTTGGCATTGACCCCCAAATGCCCCAGCGGGTCGGGGCGCGGGCGATGGGCGCGGCCCGCCTCTGGTCGCTTCGCCCAGGGTGGCGCGGGCGCGTGCTCCGCCAGCCCCGGCGCCGGCAAGGGAGGGCGGCGTATGTGCGTTCGCATGGGGCGTGGCTGATGTGGTGGTGGCGCGGCGAACGCGACATGGCGGGGGGGGTGGTGGCTGGGGGCGCGGCGGCGAGAGGCCCGCCGGCGAGGCGGCCAACGGGCGTCGCGGGGCAGCAGCACAGCGCGCGACGGGAGTAGGCCAAGCCGGGCGGTGGCGAGCGAGGCCACGGGAAAAAGGGCTAGCGGGCGCAGCCACGGATGCCAGGGCGCGGCCGGCTGCGGCGACGCACATCAGAGCAGCGGCTTGTGCCAGGGGCGACTGTTCGGTGAGCGAGCGACGGGAAAGCTCACATGGGGGCCGAGTTCGGTGAGGGCAGCGTGCTCGTGGTGGAAGGCGAGGTGAGGGTGATGAAGGAGCTCGGCGACGCGTGGTTGGCCGAGGCGGTGGAGGCCGGCGGTATGTCCGGGGCGGCGGCGAACTAAAAAAAACGCATGGGATCGGGCCGGGCGACGAGGCAGGCCGTGGCCTCAGCGGGCCGTCAGAGCGAGAGAATGAGGAGGGGGCGATGCGGCGTCGAGGTGGCTCATTCAGGACGGCGAGCGGCGGCGGCGGTCGGGGACGGCCGGCCGTGACGGGCGACGGGGGGGGGGGGTGGGGGGGGTCGATCCCGATCCAGAATTTCTGGATCGGGGGGGGGGGGGAATGAGCGAGGGGTGGGGTAGCGGCTAGGGTTTCGGGTGGGGGTGGGAGATATGGGGGAGGGGGAGGGGGCGCCGGCTGGGCCGGCCTGGCTAGCCCAGTGGCCACTGGGCCAGGCCCAGCGAGGGGGGGGGCTTTATTTTCTTTTGTTCTTTTTCTTTTTATAATTCATATACCTCGGTTTAGTAATATATTAGGCCCCAAACCGAATTTTGTAAAAAGGGAGACGCAGTCCATAAATCCACGCATTGTGCTTTATTTCCTAACACCTAAAATTAGTTTGGGCAAACAACATATTTCTACTTAAATTAGATTTTAATAATGGTTATTAAATATTGTTTTTAGTCGCTGTTGAAGATGTTTGAGTCCTTACGCCAACTCCAATGATGTTGGTTTCAATTTTTAGAATTGTCTCTGATTTATTTGCTATTTAATGAACATTTTTCTATGTTGGACAACTTTTTATTTTCCACTTTCAATTTAAATTTGAATTGAGGTTAGGAGTTGAAATGCATATGATGTTAATGATGATCCTGCACTGATAATCATGCTGACTTGGCATTATCAAAATGGGATTACTGTGGTTAACCACCGGGGGTGTTACAAATCTCCTCTACTAACAAATTCTCGTCCCGAGAATTAAAGTGAAGGAAAAAGTTCGGGTATTCCCGCACGAAGATTATCCCCCGCGTCCCAATTGGCTTCATCATCTTCAGTATATTGACCACTGCCTTTGGGAACTTGGTAACCTTCTGACGGGTCCGACGTTCAGCTTCATCGAGAATCGGATCGGATGCTCCCTTATAAGATAGGTCATCTTGCAATTCAGCATCTCGTGAATACACAGATCGGTGCGGAGATTCCTTGAAGCATTTACGAAGTTGCGACACATGGAAGACGTCGTGGATATGGAGAATTGCGGCGGCAATTCCAATTTATACGCCACTTGACCCACTCTTGCAACAATGCGGAAAGGACCAACGTAGCGGGGAGCTAACTTGCCCCTTGACTCCAAAACGGTGAGTGCCCTTCATGGATGACACGAAGATAGCTTGATCACCAGGTTTGATAAGTCAAACCGCCAATCGTTTGCGATCATGTTGCTCTTCCTCTTCTGGCGGTCCTGAGCTGCCTTGAGATTTTCCCCGGACAATACGAACTTGTTCTTTTCGGCTTGTTGAATAATATCTGGACCCACGAGGTCGTTCCCTCCCCAGTTTCTGACCAATTCAGAGGGGTTCGACACTTACGTCCATAGAGAACTTCAAGGGGGCCATTTTCAGACTGGCTTGATAGCTTTGTTATAAGAGAACCGGCATATGGAGAGATTTCTTCCCACTTCTTGCCAAACGATATAACACCAGCTCGCAACATGTCTTCAAGCACTTGATTAACTCGTTCAACTTGGCCTTGGGATTGAGGATGATAGACTGAACTCCAGGTAATATGAGTTTCCCATAGCCTTTTGGAAACTTTCCCAGAAATGAACCATGAATATGCTGCCACGGTCTGAACTGATCTCTTTGGAATAACCGTGGAGTGAAACAATTCTGGAGATATATAACCTGCCTGACCTGACTAGCAGTGATCGTCTCCTTGACAGGTCAGAAATGTGGCAACTTTGGAGAGTTGGTCGACGAACGACAAGAATAGCATCGTGACCCTTCTGTGACCTGGGAAGTCCTTTAATGAAAATCCATCTGAACCTTATCCCATTTCCATAAAGAATAGGAAGTGGTTGCAGAATTCCAGCAGGCTTCTGATGTTCTGCTTTAAACCGCGTCGACACCACATCAACATTCATCATCACATATCTGCAATTTCTTCTGCTTCTTCAGACCACCAGTACCTTTGACGGAGATCACGATACATCTTGGTGCTACCCGATGAATAGACGCGGGGTATCATGTGCCTCCTTCATGACTTTGTCATCATAAGCTCGAAGCGAGGTAACGACATCGGTCTCTTGAAATACAAGTCCATCTTCAGACAGCGAAAATGCCCTGTACTTTACAAGGTGAAGGTCTTTCTTCATCAATCACTTTCAGTCATCTTTAGCTTGCGCATTCTTAACAGCTTTCTCAGGTCTGGTTCAACAACCAAGTTTTTTAGGTATCCTTGGGGAACTATCTCGGATTTTAGCTTTCGAAGCTCTTCATACAGAAGTGGTTGCTGTAGCTGAACCTCAAGTTCGCAGCATAGGATTTGCGGCGCAACGCATCAGCCATTACATTAGCCTTGCCCAGGGGTATAGAAATACCCAAGTCCATGTCCCGCAATGGTCTCCATCCATCTTTGCTGACGGAGATTCAGAGATGGCTGAGTGAACAAGTACTTCAAAACTTTTATGATCCGTGTAGATCTCGCAACGATTACCGAGGGATAATGTCGCCACCAACTGGCAGTGCATAGATGATCAGTCAGCTAGTTCCTAGATCATGTACCGGATAATTCTCTTCATGCGGTCGCATGACGACGAGAGCCATAGGCAATCACTTTACGCTCTTGCATTAGGATACCGCCTATCCTCCTTCACGGGATGCGTCAACAATAGATCACAAAGTCTTGGAGATCTGGAGGAGACAGTACTGGGTATTGTAACGGATTGACATCTGCCCAGTGGATAAGAATGTACTCTGGATGTATCCCTGCTCGACATCTGGTACTTGCGTCGCAGGTGTGGTGGAAACAAACGATCCATCGAAACAGAGAAACTCATGATTGTCAAAAGACAGGAGAAGTATAAACCGATCTCGGAGAGAAAGGTTAAACAAACAATGGAAAGGAAAATGCTTATCATACAATCAGATCAATATCAGGGAAATCGCACAGATATCCAGCTCTTCGTGGTGGACGAAATTACGAGATCCTAAGTGTCGGCGTTAGTAAACTTTTAAACCCGAATAGAAGAGAGGTCAGAGTCCCAGAGTAAAGGTCGAGGAATAAAAGATACTATACCTCCCAATTGGCGACGTGGGCCGTAGCCCACAGCCAAGTTAGTAAAAATTTTTTCTAGTTCTAGACTCAACTTCGGCCAAGGTGTTTGAAATGGGTTCCTACATGCAGTCGGCTCTGATACCAACTTGTGACCCCCCGCGTCCGATCGTGCACAATATATCCACGCAAATGCACACGATCAAGCCAAGGACTCACGGGTAATATATCACAATCACAACTCTAAAACATAAATAAAGTAATACAAGCTTTATATTATTACAAGCCAGGGCCTCGAGGGCTCGAATAAATAGCTTGCGAACAAGCGTCATCGGAAGCATCAGATATCTGAGTACGATATAAAGAAAGTACACAGAAGGCCTTTAGAAAGGCGGGGCAAATAAAACACTACGATCGAAAGGCGAAGGCCTCCTGCCTGGGACCCTCGATCCTACTCCTGGTCGTCAGTCAACTCGTAGTATATCCATCCTCATGGTATTAGTGTAACGATCGTCGGGGCATCTGTCTCAGGGGGCTCCGTCCTCTCTGTCACGTCAAACTGAATATGGGGAGAAAAGGAAAACAAAGCAACCGTGAGTACTCTGAAGTACTCAGCACCAAGGATCTACACTACATATGCAACATTATCAGGGGAGGCTGTATAATGTGGACTGGGCTGCAGAAATGCCAGAATAGAGAGAAGGCCTAGTCCTATCGAAGACTAGCATCTTCATGCGGTCTTGCAGCAGTAAAGAGAGTAGAAATAATGCCAATAAAGTAGTAGTAATAATCAACCCACTCACCATAGATCCTTTCTCTCTACTCCCTGCGAGAAAGCAATCCCAGAGCCCATACCTTCATCAACCTCGTCCTGAGATCCTTCTCGACTCCCTGCGAGAAGCAATCCCAGAGCCATATATACAGGTCTCATCACAGGTATCCAGTTCTAATTGTCAATCATGAACAACTCCGCGTGTCCTTTACCGTAGAACCGGCTATCGATAGAAGTGTTCTTCCCTGCAGGGGTGCACCAACTTACACAACACGCTCGATTACTTCGGCCGGACACACTTTCCTGGGTCATGTGCCCGGCCTCGCCAAACGACACATCGCAACCCTCACCTACAACCAGTCAGCAGAGAGGTCCCCGCCGGTCTACATCCTAAGCGCAAGGGGGTTTGGCCATCGCCCCCTCGCCCTCCCGGCCGGGTTGCGTGCGGCGAACCAGGCTCCCACCCCTCAGGATGGTGGCCGGCCCACCCGGCTCCGCAGTGCTGACTGGACGTCTGACAATAGTCTTTCGGCTGATGCATACGATGCAGAACGCCCATACGATGGCCTACGTGATGGTTGTGCTATCATACCAGAGGTCTGCTCGGTCACATATCCAAATCGTTAGGGACTAGGGCTGCGGTAAACGAGCAGAGACTCACGAAAAGATGTGACCCCGCCTCGCCCCCGTCTTCGAGGACTTGCGGCAAGGGTTAAGAATGCCCCGCGCGCCTCGATTCACCACTCCTGGCACCACCACTGGCAACCCGCCTTCACATCACAGCGGGTACCCCTCAGGGTCGACCCGCCTTTCCAAGTAACATTGTAAGGTCCAAGTATCCGTGTGTCCATAACATCAGGGAATCCGAGGTATCACCCTCATTGAATTCCACTCGATGTAACCGTCAAGTGTGAACTAGGAGGGATCACCCCCCTCACTGGGGTCCCACTTGAGTGTTGTAGGACAGCGTCGTTATCGGAAGCGGTGAAGGAGGAATCACCCTCGATGCACGACCGAATAGCTACTCTACACGAGTTAACAATCATGAGAAGTGCTACAAGAGGTTTCACCCCTCGCACTCGATAGTAACGCTGCAGTGTCGTTCAAACTAGGGGGGGGGGGGTGATGTGCGGTGTCGGGTCCTGGTCTTCAATCCCATTGATCGGGTCTTCTGACGATCCAGCGCGGCAGTCGGGATAAGTGGGGTCACTGATAGGTCTCTACCCAGCCTAGACTAAACAGTTTAGGATATGTAGGTAATTATTAACAGTAGGGTTACAAATGAACAGGCCTATGCATCGAAGAGGTAAAGCAGCAGCAGCAGTAATTCTAATGCAAGCATGAGGAATTTGAATGGCGATATCGGGATGATCAAGGAGGGGGGGCTTGCCGGTTGCTCGGCGGCAAGGCAAAGGTCGTCTCTAGGTTGTCTTCGGGATCCGGAGCTCTGCGTCGGTCTCGGGGACGACGTCGGGTCGGGGCTATCAGAGAGAGGAGGGGAGGAACATTATAATATATAGCAAACATGAGCATGACAAATACGATACACACGGTGCTAGGGGTAGTCTAACGCAGCATCTCACGTAACAGACGGAGCGGGAGAATATCTGACGATATTTCCCGGGTCTTGGAATTATCGGACAGAGTAAGAGGGAACGGTTGCATTTCGATAGTTAGGGACGCGTGACGGACAAACGGACCGCGTATTCAGATTCGTCTCGTCGTTCTGAGCACTTTCCATGTACAAAGTATTTTCATCTGAGCTAACGGATTATTTATATGATTTTCTAAAGTTTTTATTAATTTCTGGAATTTTAATTAATTATTTAAATTAACCTTATCCGAAACACGTGTCTTGCTGACGTCAGCATGACGTCAGCATGACGTCAGGACACAGTGGGTCCCACCTGTCATAGGCTGTTAGGTAATTAGTGATTAACTAATTAAATACTGTTTAATTAACACTAACTACTTAATTAAATTAACCTCAATCAGGATTAATTAAACTATTTATTACTAATTTCTTAACTATTAATTATTATTAATTAATCATTAATTAATTTTTTTTCATTTTTATTTTTTTTTCTAAACGTTTTTGGGGCTGGGCCCCGTCTGTCAGCGGGCATAGGGCCTCGGGCCCCACGGGCAGTGACCCAAAGGCCCCAGCGGGGTCGGGCGCGGCGAGGCGGCGGCCCGCTCGGGCGCTCGCCAGGGGCCGCGGGCGCGGGGCGCCGTCCAGCCCCGGCGCCGGCCAGGGGAGTCGGCGGAGGGGCGGGCGCAGGGGGCGTGGCTTGAGGTGGTGGTTGCGCGGCGAACGGCGAGCAGGGCGGGGGGTGGTGGCTGGCGGCGCGCGGCGAGGCTAGCGCGCGGGCGAGGCGTCCACGGGCGTCGGCGGCAGCAGCAGCAGCGCAGCGACGGGAGTAGCAAGCGTGGCGGTGCGAGCGAGGCCACGGAAAGGGTCGCGGCGCGAGCCGCGGAGCCAGGGCGCGGCCGGCGCGCGACGCACGCGAGCACGGCGGTGACCAGGGGGCGACGGGCGGTGAGCGTTCGCGGGAAAAGCTCACATGGGGGGCCGAGTCGGGAGGGCACGTGCTCGTGGTGGAAGGCGAGGTGAGGGGATGAAGGAGCTCGTGACGGCGTGGTGGCCGAGCGGTGGAGGCCGGCGGTGAGGTCCGGGCGGCGGCGAACGACGATGGATCGGGCCGGGCGACGAGGCGAGGCCGTGGCCTCAGGCGGGCGTCGCGCGAGAGATGTAGGAGGGGCGAGGCGGCGTCGAGGTGGCTTCAGGGACGGCGACGGCGGCGGCGGTCGGGACGGCCGGCCGGTGACGGCGAGCGGGGTGGGTGGGGGGTCGATCCACGATCCAGATTTCTGGATCGGGGGGGGGATGAGCGGGGGTGGGGTACGGCTAGGGTTTCGGGTGGGGGTGGGAGATATGGGGGAGGGAGGGGGCGCCGCTGGGCCGGCCTGGCTACCCAGTGGCCAGCTGGGCCGAGGCCCAGCGGGGGGGGGGGGCTTTATTTTCTTTTGTTCTTTTTCTTTTATAAATTCATATACCTCGGTTTAGTAATAGTTAGGCCCCAAACCGAATTTTGTAACAAGGAGACCTATTCCATAAATACCGCTTTATTTTTCCTAACACCTAAAATAGTTTGGGCAAACATCATTTCATACTTAAATTAGATTTAATAAATGGTTATTAAATATTGTTTTTAGTCCGCTGTTTGAAGATGTTTGAGTCACTTACCCAACTCCAATGATTGTTGGTTTCAATTTTAGATTGTCTCTGATTATTTGCTATTTAATGAACAATTTAGTTTCTTTGTGGACAACTTTTATTTCCCACTTTCATTTAAATTTGAATTTGAGGTTAGGAGTTGAAATGCAATATGATGTTATGATGATCATGCACTGATAATCATGCTGACTTGGCATTATAAAATGGGATTAC
Source organism: Thinopyrum elongatum (assembly GCA_011799875.1). NCBI lineage: Eukaryota > Viridiplantae > Streptophyta > Magnoliopsida > Poales > Poaceae > Thinopyrum > Thinopyrum elongatum. The sequence goes on from CM022302.1 coordinate 387,382,429, forward strand.
TGTGGTTAACCACCGGGGGTGTTACACTCCATAGGCATTGATATTGATCTAACAAAAGAGCCCATATTACTTTGTCTTTTTCTCTTGAATATAAATGTTTTGTAGATTCCAGCTTAGTCCACGGCACTCTTGCACTATACTATTTTCATATCATTCGGTTGCAAGTGAAAGGCAATAAGAGAATTTATATTGATGAACTGGCTGCGGCAGAGAGAACGGGTATGAACTCAACTTGTTCTATTTTGGTAATATGTTTTACCCCCAGTATCCATGATTCAGCATATTATGATCAAACATTTTTGCAATGATATTATAGATTATAGTCTCTCTTGCCATGCTTAAGTAGCTAGGAGTGGTAATGATTTATCTTGGATGTCAACATGCATTAAAATGACTGTGATGTAGTACGATGATATGGTATCCTCCTCTGAATGTTTCGAGTGGCTTGACTTGGCACATGTTCATGGCATGTAGTTGAATCAAACCCAACATAGCCTCTATGTATTTATGTTCATGGTGTTTCATATCCTACTCATGCTAGTATTCAATGTTCATTATCATAAAGCATGTTCATGACCGTTTTCGCTCTCTACTGGCCGCTTCTCAACCTATTTGCTACCTTCGTCTGTACTAAGCGGAAATACTGCTGTGCATCAAATCCCTAAAACCCAAGTTGTTCCAGATGAGTCCACCATATCTACCTATATGCGGCATTACCACTTGCCGTTCTAAGTAAATTTGCATGTGCCACCTCTAAATTTCAAATGAACATCTGTTTTTATGTGCCTAGATTGTTCATGGAGCGATAGGGGGTAGTTAGTATCTTCATGCTAAGCGGATTATTCTCATGATGAGTTTTTATTCACTCGTCTGGCACAAGGGGGCAGCAAAAGGATTCCCAGTCCTAAATGAAAAATTGCAATAACTAAACAAAACTCCCCCAGGATTGTTGTTGGTATGACAGTACCCGTGATTCGGCTAGCCGTGAGTGTGTTTGTTGGTGGAGAGGGAGTAAACCTTTCTTTTATCGCTTGGGAATCGCTACTAATGTGGTTTAGCATGAAGATATTGGTAGCTTTTGGTCGCGAAGTAACAGAAGGGTGCATTTGCCAAAATTTCATTTATCTCTGATTTAGCTTTGAGCTCTGGCACCTATGCAAATCCCTGCTTCCCCCTGCGAAGGGACCTATCTATTTAATTTTATGTTGCGTCTCACCTTCTCAAATAAGCGCCAGATCTGAGAGCACTATTGTCATCCTCATGCATTGTGTATAGTTAATGTTGGATGCATCATGACTAATCTTTTCTACCCTGAATTACAATGTTTAGTCCGCTGCTTGAACTTTGGAGGTGCTCTGCATTTATGTTTGCGGGTCTCAGAAAGGGTTAGCGAGATACCATTATTGTCATATTATATCATGGTTGTTTTGACAAAGTGTTGTCATTTGAGATATCTTATTATTGCTCGCTAGTTGTCTTATGCTATTGATATAAGTTATAATTTTTAAGAGTTATTGTGAATGGTTAGTTATATCTTTGCTGAAAATCTGGTACTACTTAAGCTTATTTATGTAAACAAGAACAAAAGAGTTCGTAAAAAGTTTTTCTTTTCACTTTCAGTTTATCAGCTGAATTGCTTGAGACAAGCAAAGATTTAAGCTGGGGGAGTTGATACTTCTTCGTCGTATCTACTTTTCCTAACGCTTTTGCTCTTGTTTTGGACTCTAATTTGATGATTTGAATTAAAACTAACCCGGACTGACGTTGTTTTCAGCAAACTACCATGGTGTTGTTTTTGTGCAGAAATAAAAGTTCTCGGAATGGAGCAAACTTTTTTTGGAGAATTTTTGTGCATAAAAGAAAAATACTGGAGCCAAGAACCACCAGAGGGGGGCCCCTGGGTGAGCACAGCCCACCTGGGCACGCCCCCCTCCTGGCGTGCCAAGGTGGGTTGTGCCCACCTGGTGGCCCCGCAGAACCTGACTCTGATGCTATAAAATCCTATTTTCAGAAAAAAATCAGGGAGAAAGAATATCGCGTTTCACAGAACGGAGTCGCCGCCACCTCCTGTTCTTCATCGGGAGCTAGATCTGGAGTCCGTTCAGGGCTCCGGAGAGGGGAATTTCGATCTTCGTCATCACCACCCTCCTTCATCGCCAATTCCATGATGCTCCCCACCGAGAGTGAAGTAATCCCTTCGTAGGCTTGTTGGTCGGTGAGGAGCTGGATGAGATTCATCATGTAATCGAGTTAGTTTTGTTAGGGCTTTGATCCCTGTATCCACTATGTTCCGAGATTGATGTTGCTATGACTTTGCCAGCTTAATTGCTCGTCACTTTGGGGCCGCGGTGCCATGATTCAGATCTGAACCATTTATGTTTTCACCATTATTCTATGTTCTAGATCCGATCTTGCAGTTATATGCACCTGATACCGTGCATATCCGTAAACCCCCCCGGAGTGGACAATAGTCGGGATACCTTTCCGGTGATGACCTTAGTTGAGAGTTTTCGTGGTATTCCACATATGTGTTAATGTTTTGTTCCAGTTCTCTATTACAAGGAAGAGCCTTAATACCCTTAGTTTTCCTTATGGACCGCCGCCTGCCACGGGAGGGTAGGAACGAAAGATGTCATGCAAGTTCTTTCCATAAGCACGTATGACTATTTACGGAATACAAGCCTACATTATATTTAATGAACTGGAGCTAGCTTTGTATCGCCCTAGGCTATGAGGTTATATGATGAATATCATCCAACGAATTCACCGATCCAATGCCTACGAGTTTTTCACATATTGTTCTTGCAAGTTACTATTGCTATTGCTACTGTTAGACTTGCTACAAAATCTTGTTATCACTGTTACCATTACTACTACTGTTACCACTGCTATCAAAACTATCATACACTGCTACTGTGCACTGATCACTTTGCTGTAGATATTTAATCTCCAGGTGTGGTTGAATTGACAACTCACTGCTATACTTGCAAATATTCTTTGGCTCCCCTTGTGTCGAATCTATAAATTTGGGTTGAATACTCTACCCTCGAAACTGTTGCGATCCCCTATACTTGTGGGTTTATCACCGCTACCATGGCCCAACAAAGTGATCACCACCTATCCCATGTTGACGCCGGAACACCGTTGCAGCTCAAGGAGAGATCCGGCAAGGCATGCTACTTGTGTCACTGCGGCATGCCTCTGGATTCGTCGGAGCCGGAGCTGGAGGAGTAGTAAGAGGAGAGGAGCCGAAAGTAGAGCAGACCCCTAACCTATGAAGCAGGCGATCCGGAGGAGGAGGGACACGACGAATCCGAAGGAGGAGGCGAACCCGGCTACGGGCTTCGCCATGGAGAACAACATGATGAGTTCAAGGTCACCCAAGCGGAGGAGATGGTGGAGCAGACCACATACTCAAGTCCATCCAGGATGAGGCCTATGTGGAGGCCATCCGACACTTCATCCGACAGCAGAGGGCGGAGATCAACACGCTCTTCGCCTCTATGAGTTCGACGACAGCGGAGCTGCTGCACGTGCCCATCTACCTGGAGCAGCACGGAGATCGTGCATCTATGACAATGAGTAGTTAGATATGGTTTTTAATCCGCATGGCTTGTACGAATTAGAGATATGAAATTTAAGGTACATGGATGCATCGTGCGATTTTTAAGATGCTCCGGTCACTATCTCAGACGCATCTGGACCGTGCTATACGTTTAGGGTGCGGAATTTATGACTTTGGATTGTTAGATGTCAATCATACCTTGCCTTTCCATGCATGCATGGCGTGCCCATTTCCTCCTGAAATTTTTATTCCTTCTAGCCTCACACCATCATGGAGTAGTAGCAAGGGTCAATTACTACATGCAAAGTCAGTTCCAGCATGCTTGCATGCTGCTTAGCGCATGCCTCTCAACGTCTAGATGATGGTTACTATGGACTAGCTTGTATATCCAACGTCTATATTAGTTTTTGATGATGTGGGCTTAAGGAGAGGGCAGAAATTTCTAGTAGTGAAGGCTATTTTAGATATGGTAGATATGTTTCCATCAGCTCTAAGAAAAGTGTTTCTACACATACGGATCCTCATGGAGAGGCCGCAACAACATTGATTCTTTTTGGGACAAACATTTAGATATATATATTTTAGATAAGATTAACATTTAGATGGCATGCTAGCCGCGCGTCGGAGCGCTCATTTTCGGACCAGGGTGCTTCCAGATTAATGTGAGTGCCTCAAGTTGAGTTTCCTTTTTATGCTAAGGGACACACCACCCCCACCCCTTTGAATTCATGGGGGGAGATTAGGGGAGGTAGTGGGCCCTGTGCTTGCATGTTGAGTATTTCTTTTGTTCTTTTTCTTTTTATAAATTCATATACCTCGGTTTAGTAAATAGTTAGGCCCCAAACCGAATTTTGTAAAAAGGGAGACCTAGTCCATAAATACCAGTGCTTTATTTCCTAACACCTAAAATTAGTTTGGGCAAAACATCATTTCATACTTAAATTAGATTTAATAAATGGTTATTAAATATTGTTTTTAGTCGCTGTTTGAAGATGTTTGAGTCACTTACCCAACTCCAATGATGTTGGTTTCAATTTTAGAATTGTCTCTGATTTATTTGCTATTTAATGAACAATTTAGTTTCTATGTTGGACAACTTTTATTTTCCACTTTCATTTAAATTTGAATTTGAGGTTAGGAGTTGAAATGCAATATGATGTTAATGATGATCATGCACTGATAATCATGCTGACTTGGCATTATCAAAATGGGATTACTGTGGTTAACCACCGGGGGTGTTACACTCTCATAGGCATTGATATTGATCTAACAAAAGAGCCCATATTACTTTGTCTTTTTCTCTTGAATAAAATGTTTTGTAGATTCCAGCTTAGTCCACGGCACTCTTGCACTATTACTATTTTCATATCATTCGGTCGTGCAAGTGAAAGGCAATAATGATGATATTTGATGAACTGGCTGCGGCAGAGAGAAACGGGTATGAACTCAACTTGTTCTATTTTTGTAAATATGTTTAACCCAGTATCCATGATTCAGCATATTATGATCAAACATGTTTGCAATGATAATTATAGATTATAGTCTCTCTTGCCATGCTTAAGTAGCTAGGAGTGGATAATGATTTATCTTGGATGTCAACATGCATTAAAATGACTGTGATGTAGTACGATGATATGGTATCCTCCTCTGAATGTTTCGAGTGGCTTGACTTGGCACATGTTCATGCATGTAGTTGAATCAAAACCAACATAGCCTCTATGATATTTATGTTCATGGTGTTCATATCCTACTCATGCTAGTATTCAATGTTCATTATGCATAAAGCATGTTCATGACCGTTTTCGCTCTCTAGCTGGCCGCTTCTCAACCTATTTGCTAGCCTTCGTCTGTACTAAGCGGAAATACTGCTTGTGCATCAAAATCCCTAAAACCCAAGTTGTTCCAGATGAGTCCACCATATCTACCTATATGCGGCATTACCCTGCCGTTCTAAGTAAATTTGCATGTGCCACCTCTAAAATTTCAAATGAACATCTGTTTTTATGTGCCTAGATTGTTCATGGAGCGATAGGGGGTAGTTAGTATCTTCCATGCTAAGCGGATTATTCTCATGATGAGTGTTTATTCACTCGTCCTGGCACAAGAGGGGCAGCAAAAGGGATTCCCAGTCCTGAAATGAAAAATTGCAAATAACTAAACAAAACTCCCCCAGGATTGTTGTTGGTATGGACAGTACCCGTGGATTCGGCTAGCCGTGGAGTGTGTTTGTTGGTGGAGAGGGAGTAAACCTTTACTTTTATCGCTTGGGAATCGCTACTAATGTGTTTAGCATGGAAGATATTGGTAGCTTTTGGTCGCGAAGTAAACAGGAAGGGTGCATTTGCCAAAATTTCATTTATCTCTGATTTAAGCTTTGAGCTCTGGCACCTATGCAAATCCCTGCTTCCCCCTGCGAAGGGACTATCTATTTAATTTTATGTTGCGTCATCACCTTCTCAAATAAGCGCCAGATCTGAGAGCACTATTGTCATCCTCATGCATTGTGTATAGTTAATGTTGGATGCATCATGACTAGATCTTTTCTACCCTGAATTACAATGTTTAGTCGCTGCTTGAACTTTGGAGGTGCTCTGCATTTATGTTTTGCGGTCTCAGAAAGGGTTAGCGAGATACCATTATTGTCATATTATATCATGGTTGTTTTGACAAAGTGTTGTCATTTGAGATATCTTATTATTGCTCGCTAGTTGCTTATGCTATTGATATGAGTTAATATAATTTTTAAGAGTTATTGTTGACATGGTTAGTTATGATCTTTGCTGAAAATCTGGGTACTACTTAAGCTTATTTATGTAAACAAGAACAAAAGAGTTCGTAAAAGTTTTTCTTTTTCACTTTCAGTTTATCAGCTGAATTGCTTGAGGACAAGCAAAGATTTAAGCTTGGGGGAGTTGATACGTCTTCGTCGTATCTACTTTTCCTAACGCTTTTGCTCTTGTTTTGGACTCTAATTTGCATGATTTGAATTAAACTAACCCGGACTGACGTTGTTTTCAGCAGAACTACCATGGTGTTGTTTTTGTGCAGAAATAAAAGTTCTCGGAATGGAGCGAAACTTTTTGGAGAATTTTTGTGCAATAAAAGAAAAATACTGGAGCCAAGAACCACCAGAGGGGGGCCCCTGGGTGAGCACAGCCCACCTGGGCACGCCCCCCTCCTGGCGTGCCAAGGTGGGTTGTGCCCACCTGGTGGCCCCGCAGAACCTGACTCTGATGCTATAAAATCCTATTTTCAGAGAAAAAAATCAGGGAGAAAGAATTATCGCGTTTCACGAGACGGAGTCGCCGCCACCTCCTGTTCTTCATCGGGAGGCTAGATCTGGAGTCCGTTCAGGGCTCCGGAGAGGGGAATCTTCGATCTTCGTCATCACCAACCCTCCTTCATCGCCAATTCCATGATGCTCCCCACCGAGAGTGAGTAATCCCTTCGTAGGCTTGTTGGTCGGTGAGGAGCTGGATGAGATTCATCATGTAATCGAGTTAGTTTTGTTAGGGCTTGATCCCTAGTATCCACTATGTTCCGAGATTGATGTTGCTATGACTTTGCCATGCTTAATGCTCGTCACTTTGGGCCCGGGTGCCATGATTTCAGATCTGAACCATTTATGTTTTCACCATTATATCTATGTTCTAGATCCGATCTTGCAAGTTATATGCACCTGATACGTGCTATGATCCGTAAACCCCCGGAGTGACAATAGTCGGGATACTTTCCGGTGATGACCGTAGTTTGAGGAGTTCGTGTATTCACTATGTGTTAATGTTTTGTTCCAGTTCTCTATTAAAAGGAGGCCTTAATATCCCTTAGTTTCCTTATGGACCCCGCTGCCACGGGAGGGTAGGACGAAAGATGTCATGCAAGTTCTTTCCATAAGCACGTATGACTATTTACGGAATACAAGCCTACATTATATTTATGAACTGGAGCTAGCTTTGTATCGCCCTAGGCTATGACGGTTATATGATGAATATCATCCAACGAATTCACCGATCCAATGCCTACGAGTTTTTCACATATTGTTCTTGCTAAGTTACTATTGCTATTGCTACTGTTAGACTTGCTACAAAATCATTGTTATCACTGTTACCATTACTACTACTGTTACCACTGCTATCAAAACTATCATACTACTGTGCTACTGATCACTTTGCTGTAGATATTTAATCTCCAGGTGTGGTTGAATTGACAACTCAACTGCTAATACTTGCAAATATTCTTTGGCTCCCCTTGTGTCGAATCTATAAATTTGGGTTGAATACTCTACCCTCGAAAACTGTTGCGATCCCCTATACTTGTGGGTTATCACCGCTAGCCATGGCCCAACAAAGGATCACCACCTATCCCATGTTGACGCCGGAACACCGGTTGCAGCTCAAGGAGGAGATCCGGGCAAGGCATGCTACTTGTGTCACTGCGGACATGCCTCTGGATTCGTCGGAGCCGGAGCTGGAGGAGTAGTAAGAGGAGAGGAGCCGAAAGTAGAGCAAGACCCCTAACCTATGAAGCAGGCGAATCCGGAGGAGGAGGACACGACGAATCCGAAGGAGGAGGCGAACCCGGCTACGGGCTTCGCCATGGAGAACAACATGATGGAGTTCAAGGTCACCCAAGCGGAGGAGATGGTGGAGCAGACCACCATACTCAAGTCCATCCAGGATGAGGCCTATGTGGAGGCCATCCGACACTTCATCCGACAGCAGAGGGCGGAGATCAACAAGCTCTTCGCCTCTAGTGAGTTCGACGACAGGGCGGAGCTGCTGCACGTGCCCATCTACCTGGAGCCCAGCACGGAGATCGTGGGCATCTATGACAATGAGTAGTTAGATATGGTTTTTAATCCGCATGGCTTGTACGAATTAGAGATATGAAATTTAAGGTACATGGATGCATCGTGCGATTTTTAAGATGCGTCCGGTCACTATCTGCAGACGCATCTGGACGCGTGCATAGACGTTTAGGGTGCGGAATTTATGACTTGTGGTTGTAGATGTCAATCATACCTTGCCTTTCCATGCATGCATGGCGTGCCCATTTCCTCCTGAAATTTTTATTCCTTCTAGCTCACACCATCATGGAGTAGTAGCAAGGGTCAATTACTACATGCAAAGTCAGTTCCAGCATGCTTGCATGCTGCTTAGCGCAGTGCCTCTCAACGTCTAGATGATGGTTACTATGGACTAAGCTTGTATATCCAACGGCTATATTAGTTTTGATGATGTGGCTTAAGGAGAGGGCAGAAAATTTCTAGTAGTGAAGGCTATTTAGATATGGTAGATATGTTTCCATGCTCTAATGAAAAGTGTATTCTACACATACGGATCCTCATGGAGAGGCCGCAACAACATTGATTCTTTTTGGGACAACATTTAGATATATATATTTTAGATAAGATATAACATTTAGATGGGCATGCTAGCGCGCGCGTCGGAGCGCTCATTTTCGGACCAGGGTGGCTTCCAGATTAATTGTGAGTGCCTCAAGTTGAGTTTCCTTTTTAGCTAAGGGACACACCAGCCCCCACCCCTTTGAATTCATGGGGGGGAGATTAGGGGAGGTAGTGGGCCCATGTGCTTGCATGTGTGAGTAAATTCACCGGAGAGAGAGAGAGAGAGAGAGCGTGGTGGACCCATGTGCTTGCATGCAGCTGAAAAGGAAGGAAAAACTAATGGGTCCAGGGTGCTTCATGATGGGACCCACTAATGATGACCCTGTCCTAGAAAAGGAAGCAGAAGAAAATACACTGTTTCCCGATCGCACGTCACAACGCGCACGTGTGAAGGAGTAATTCCACATTTAGATATAGATTGGTCTTGAGACTTCCCTGGGTTATGGTAAAGTTGTAAGGCCGGCCACCATTTATCCCATCGACGAGGACAATTTTTTCATGGGCCATCTAGGTCCGCACAACAAACCAGTAGGTCGATAAGAGCATCTACAATCGGACGTCCCATATTCGTCTCAAACATCTGGATGGCTTGTCCAGTTATTGTCGGACCGAAATATGTCACCCAACCAGGCTCCCCAAAAGCAGCCCAAATGTTTGGGCTATCCGACAAGCCCCATACCTAGCTCGCACGTGGCGCGGATATGGGAGGCCCGGATGCGAGACACCGCAGCCGCGTCGTATCTGGCCGACTATGGCCCATGCCGTCCCCACCCTTGTCCCCACAAATACCCCAGCCGGACGATCGAACCCTAGTCAACTGCACTCTCTCGACCTCTCCTCTCTACTCCTGTCTCCTCCCCTTCCCCTCCTTGCCCTACCCCTCTTCCTCCGTCATGGCTGGGCACGGATCCGACAGTGATTCCGACGAGATCGAATGGGAGAAGCTCGCCGTGGACTTCTTGAGCTCGTCCACGTTGGACGACTAGGAGCTAGCACTCCTCTGCTCCAGGATAGACAAGGACAGGAGCTCCTCCTTGACGGTGGCCCAGGTGGGCACCTATAGCTCCGCGCTATCGCCACATGACATGGTCTGTGCCTTCCCCGGTCAGGCGACATGGCGACCAGCGGTGCCCGACACCGCCAATAGTTGCCCCTCCTCCCGGGCAGCATTGGGTTCTCATGCCCGCAAGGCAGCCGAAGACCGAGGACTGCGCGTATCGCTGCACAAGGAAGAGGGCAACGTAGGCCGCCTGCAACATATAATCAACGGATCCAAACATCCCTAGCCAACCTCTTCACTTTCTTCCAAAAGCCTCTCGGCATCTTCATTAGTGGGTGCCTCCAAGTACTCTGGTTCGAAGATCTCGATCGCGACGCGTGAACTTGTTCACACACAAGGATGAGATCTCCCCCAATGTAGACATAGTCATCGATGTATGGCGAGCACTTGCTCGACCGTGGTAATTTTCCATAATGGACCTGCACTGGGTTCTCCCATGACATTCCTTCTTAGTTTGAACCAAGGATCATGGTTCTCCATAGCTCTTACCATGGTGTTGAAGAGATCCCGGTGCATCTGGAATCACCACCGAAAATACTTCTCTGGATATGTTGCATTCAACGCAAAGTAATCCCTCACTAGATCATCAGTGCCCTTCACTCTATCTCGCACGGATGCGACCAATATGAGAACCAAGCTTCAGCCTCCTAAAAATCCTCCTTTCGTTGATCACGTCCACCGCCAACTCGAAATCATCGGCATCTTATTCGTCTTCTGCCCCCAACAAAGAATCGTTGAAGTACATCACCTCTTCATCTCCCCATTGAAGCGTTCCATGATCAATTTGATACCATAATTGATAAAAAACATAGATAGAAAGGAAAAAAATATTGGGGCACTTTTGTGAACACCTTACTTGCGGAGGGCTGGCTCAGGCGATGGAGCACTGGCTAGGACCATATGAACAAGGAGGAGGCTGGTGACAGTCCCTACCATTCGAGATCCTCGGCAACGCATGCGAGCTAGAGAAGCGGTGGTGAGCTCGGCCACGAAGACGATGAAGTAGGCTACTTTGGAACCATTAGACGGCATGGGTGTGGGGATCCTACGGCTTCTTCGAGCTGAGGAGGCTCCGTCCCCGGCCTAATTGGGGCTCAACGAGGACGACTACAAAATCAACTGATTTTGGAACCGGCGAGGAAGGTGAAGGTGGGGGAGAGGGTGTTAGGGCCGGGGTAAGGGCGCTGCATGCAGAATCATAGGCTAGGTTTGCTTACAAGGATAGGGTGGCAGCAGCCGTGGCGTGGGTTGGGGCGGAGAGGGACGTTCGAGCAAGCCCAAATTTGTAGATACTTGGTGTTTTCGGAGCAAAAGTGGCTAGATGGGCAAGGCGGTGAAAAGTTTTAATTTGGGGGGATTAAAGGTTTTGGGGAAGGGCTAGGTAGCGATTAATTCCGCAAACCAAATCTTTCCGGGGAATGGCTAGGGATGCCCTAAAAGCTTAGCAAACCAACCATCCAGTGCAGATGAAGAAATATTATACTCTTGTAAATAGAACATGTAATGCATTTATATCGCCATGCAGACATAGGGTTTATATACATCACTAGGATGGATTTATTTTATACTAGAATATTTGAGTCCTTCTAGATGCTTTCACGAGGTAGCTAGAGTACACACACATAATCTTTTTCGAGAAAATGTAGAAGTTTTCGCCTTGATGCATTGATACAAAAAGAATGTTTAGCATAGGCCCAAAAAGGAGCAGACCCAATAGTACTATTGGGTCTGCTCCTTTTTGGGCCTATGCTTAACATTCTTTTTGTACCCGCACCCACAACCTAGCCTCCACCCCCAAATCATGTCGAGGAGGTGAGCGATGTTTGGCTACGCACCTTCAAAGACGGCCACATTGTGATGCTTCCAGATCCACTATACTATGACCATAATCATATATTGACATGACTTTGTGTGCAACTATAGGGGTGTAGTAGGTGGCCTCGTGCCACCAATCCGCAAACCAACTCCACGGGCTGAGGGATGAGCAATCGATCGGATCCAGGAAAGGACCTCTTACCAAAAGGTTGGCGAAAGGGGCACCCAGTGAGTAGGTGATCCATCAAATCATCCTCTTAGCCATGCAACACACAACACATGGGTGAGGTAGACCATCCCTGACAATTCTCTCCACCGTCCAACATGTGACCTAGCAAGGAAGCTAGATGAAGAACTTCATGCGTGGGAGGACAAAGTATTCCATTTCTACTTCCAGGAAGCCGATTCCACAACGCCCTGGAAGAGGGTATCTGATGCGGAGCATCCTACGGACATCACCATGTCAAGAGCCCATTTGGCAAGTGACACGTGCGACATCTACTTCACATACATAAAGGTGAATCATCTCCTTTACACGTGCTCACTTGACCCCTTCGAGGATGGTGTACTACTTGAAACCCCTCTCGTATGCATGCATAGGTATTGTCGGAGCTTCACGGACGACGAGGAGGAGAGCCAGCGCCAAGGATCACCTACACCATCTGCGAGGGAAGCATGGAAGCAAAGACGGAAGAAACGGAGCTGCTGTAAGCTACAGCCACCAGACGTCCGGACGACACCGGACATCCTGTACCTGACGTAGTCCAGACGGCCAGAAGAGCTACAGCCGATTAGTCCTACATCGGCCGGACGACCGACGACCATCGGACATCCGATGAGTCCCAGCGACCGGACGACCGACGCCGATCGGACATCCGGTGCCACATGTCCAGAAGCAAATTGTCAGAAGTCCGACGCCCTCCGGACGTCCGAACCCCCGCGAGCAAACAGACATCCGATGTCCACTGGACGTCCGACACTGCCTGTGTGCAGCCGGGCCTTTGGCCTTGTATCCCTCTCCCACTTACCCCTTCGTGGCTTAGACTATAAATACACCTCCCCCTCCTCCTTTCTAAGGTTAGCAAAGGATTAGCTCATTTTGGAGATAGATCTTTGCTCATCCACTTGTACCCCTATTCCATTGGAGACCAAGGCCTCCTAGGAGAAGATCCCCCAAGTGGATTGAAGACCCCGTCTAGGGAAGATCCCCTCATGGATTCAAGACCCCATCTCCTCACGGATTGGGATGAACTAGATACCGTTTGTATTGTCCTTTGTTGGATTTGGATCGTGTATCTCTCCGTGTGTATGTGGATCTAGCACATGTGTAACCGTTTCTCATTGATTTGAGTGTTTCCTCTTGTTCCTCTCGTGTTTCTCCCTTGTGTGTTCATCATGTTCTTCGGGAACCCCCCTCCAAATCATGAAAGATCAGCCCCTAGGGTTCCACCCTACATCATCTTGGTATCATGAGCCACGTTGATCGCGATTTTGGAGTCCTCCCTCTTTGTTTTCTAGCCTAATTTTGCTTTGTTTCGTCCTAATTTCGAAAATCCCCACTAAAAATAGCCCCAATTTTTTTGTGTGATTTGTTGGTTTGATGATGTTTTGTTGATTTTGATCCATGATTTTGCTGTGTTTCGAGTAGACCTAGCTTCCCCACATTTTTTCCCACTTTCCATCCATGAAATCTTCTCAATTTTGACCCCGAAATCATCATTTTTTCGCCCAAAATTGCGTCCTCGATCTCGGATCTCGAGTTGACCCCGACTCACCAGACGACCGGCGTTTACTGGACTTCCGGAGCCTCCCGAACCACTGGACGACCGATACTTTCCAAAAATTCAGTACCACGCACAGAGCGAAAATCATGGACTTCTGGTCTTTTCCGGACGTCCGTCCCGCCCAGCCACCGGACGTCCGGTACCTGTAGAAATTGACTTCGGCTGATTTTTGTTTCGGCCATAACTAATTCATCCTGACTCGGATTGTGACGTACTTTAGCTTGTTTTGTAGCTATTGACATCCCTCTTTCCAGAAAAATTCTTCCAACATCATTTGACTCCATCAAATTTTTGGAAATTTGGCATCTTTGCCTAGAGCCTTCACCACATCATCCGCTATACCACTACCGACTTCCGCAACCTAACCCATTTTGATCCATATAGCATTTGTGGTTGCTTGAGTTGTGATTCGTGTCTCCTAAGGTGTTTCGACTACATAGGGATGGTTACTTCTTCATCAACCACAACCATAACTTCCGCATAACCTTGCCCACTATACACTTCCGTCACCCCAACTTAATCCAATTTTGTTTACGTTGTGAGTTGTGTCTCCTAACATGTTTCGGCTACTTAGGGACGGTGACTTCAACTACGACTCCGCATAACACACCACCTCTACTTCCGCATTGCCTACTCCAAAGCCCATCATTGCGCTCCTGCAATCCCATTGAGTTTCCGCAAAACCACCACCGCATTCCCGCTACCACCATTTGACATTTGACATTTGAGATTTTGAGTCGTGGTTTTTCTATTTCCTAAGGTGTTTTGGCTAATTAGGAATGGTTCTTCATCGTTACTCATCATCTCCATGACTTCGTCATCAACAACAACCACTTCACCAATTTGACACCATCAACCGTACATAAGGACGGTAACCTCGACAACATCATTGTATATTCTCCCTTGCCATTGCATTGTTAACCCCGAGCCCATTTTCTGTCACTTTCCTATCGAAACTAGCCATTGAGTATTGCCGGCAACGTTACTTGTGCACTTTAGTGATAATCGATCCGCACCTTCCATTGCATACATACCTCATCTTGGTATCATCGTATAATCTCTTGTGTCACAAGATTGTTCCCGCATATACACACTTGCTATCTTGGTTTGAGCGTTGCGCATATTGGCCATATAAAAAAAGAATAAGCTTTTAAGCAATGAGAAAAAACAAAGAGCTTGTAAGCAATAGCCATAGCATCGCCACATTGCATATCATAGAACATCATTGATCATCTTGGATCATCGTGAGTACAACACCGGGAACCATACATACATAGCATACTTGGGATAGAAAGTCCATACATTTTGTCTTTCCTAGGGTGTGCACAAGTGTCATATCCGCCTATTGAGCAATTATGCTAGCGTCTCTCTTGAGTTGTGCAACACGAGCGTTTTTCATGGACTCCACATTTTGTGCTCATTCCTTGGTTGCACGACCCCATCTATCTATCTATCCGTGTGTTGTGTTTCCGTGTGCCATTCATTGCTATTGGTCTACTTGTTTCACTTGCGAATTTGTGAATCTCTTTCAACATTATTGACTCTTGCTAACAATTGCATCAAATTTTTGTGCCACTATCCTCACCAAGCTACTTCATAAGCCTTATTTGTGTATGTGTGAGAATTGAGAAGATCTGGTACCAATTGTGCTATTTCCATAATACATAATTGAGTGATCATTGATCCATCTTTAACATTGGATAAGGTACATTTGGTCTAGCTCTTTCCTTTCTTCCACTCGCATTTGCTCGAGTCTTGTGATGGATAGGCAAAGCACATCTCCTTCGGTCTACAACAACAACGACAAGTGTGATGCCATGAAAAACCACTTGGACGCCAATGCTCAAATGGAGGAGATCAAAGCCATCATCAAGTCCGCCAAGAGGTCTCCCTAATCTTCGAGAAGACGCTCAAGTGCACATGCTTCCGAGCTACCATCTCCGGCAAGGTCACATCGGCATTGACACCATCACCGACAAGAACGTGAAGGTCAAGAGCTCAACACCAACCACCGCTCTACGACTTCACCATCTACCTTGGCATCTTCGCCAAGAGACTTCAAGGCATCTCCACCTTTGGACACGCGGCATCTTTGCCGACAAGCACCTCAAGATTACGCTCAAGAGAAGCTCCCCAAGATCAAGTCCACGACTTCCACGAGCTACTACGACCTCGACACCGACCACGAGATTCCTTTCTATGGGACTCAAGACCCCGAGGAGCATCTTGCGTGGGAGCGCAACATGGACACCTACCTCAAGCTACTTCAAGTCCCTTCCGAAGATCAATTGAAGTATGTCACAAGTAACTTCCACGACTACACGTCGACATGGTGGCTTCACACACCTTCGAAGAGCTTCAACATGAGTTGGCCCAAGACGAAGAAAGCTATGCGGCGAGAGTTTTTGGCTTCCACCTACATGGAACAACTTCAACGCCAATTGGAGAATACCATCCAAGGATCCAAGTCCATCGATGAGTACTTCAAGGAGATGAAGAAAGCCTTGCGATGAGCCGGCATGCACGACCCCATTTGGATGAAGTTCCACTTCATGATGGGATTGAACAACGACATCTCCAAGACTATATTCCTCGAGAACTACAAGTCCCTCGACGACCTCTACATTCGTGCTCTAAAGGCGGAACACGAACACATGAAGGCCAAGGCTTCTCCACCCTAAGCACACTTCACGACGACCAAGCTCCACGACAACGAGCATGATGATAGTACCACCAAGATGTCCAAGCCCGATGAGCTCCAAGACGATGCTCCCAAGTTTGACTTCACCGCCATTCCTCTTTGTGGCATTAATGATGCCGAGCCTACCTCGACTCCTTTTGAAGACGGCACGGCGACGACTACAACTATGGAGTCTCTCAAGGAACATGCTTTTGAGGCGAGCGACATGGTGACGAGCAAGGATGATGCTTCCATCTTAGGAGGCGAGAGTGATGATGTGCCATCTTCGGCCTTCATCCATGGTGATGGTGATGAGATGGTTGAGCATGGGATTTTCCCTTCGACCACGACGATGTATGATGACTTGAGTTACTTGTGCCACCATATTGAGAGTGAGAGCGAGTTCACTACTAGACCCATATATGATGAGTTGCTGCAATTCCCATGTGAGGAAAGCCACAACCCCCACCACTTGAGTGAGATGAGTGACTCCACCATATGTGACTTTGAGTGCACCTATTTTTAGGGAGTGAGTGAGCCACCACATATAGAGAGTGTGATATTTGATAGGTCATGTGAGGACATTTTGAACTCTAACGACTTAACCTCTACCTCTATTGTGTCTTCTCATTTGGTGCTAGGTCCCATATATGATGACGCACCGACCCTCGACGACTTCATCCTTCCTTTGGACAAGACGATGGCCATGGTGGAATATGATGCACCCCCACATGGTTCCATCAAGATGAAGATGACCACAATTTGGTCTTCGCCACCTCACCTACACCACATGTGTGGAATGAAAAGGTAAAATAGGTGAAGGTGATGCTCTTGTCGCACTAATGGACATCGATTGCTTGCATGATGATGATCTCCCTATTGCCATGTTTCATGCTAGTGCGACTTCCTCATGTGATGAGTTATTGCCCATTTATGATGAGTTTGATGATTCTCATGTGGAGTCTATTAGTTATGATGCCATCACTACTGGAATTAGCTTATTTGCCGTCTGCTGGCTGACGGAAAAGAAGGTCTTTGCCGTCCGCTTACATAAAACGGACGGCAAAGAGCTGGCGGACGGCAAAGAGAGAGGTGGGCCCACTAACGAGCTGCTTAGGAAAAACCTAACGGCCCCCCTCTTTGCCGTCTGCTAGCAGACGACAAAGAGAATAAAGCGGATGGCAAAGGAGCGTGGATGGCAAAGAGTTGACCTAACTAACTGCCGAGCCCCACCCCCCCTCTCTCTCTCTCTCTGTTTCTGTCTTCTCTCCCCGATGATCACCGCCACCCGCCGCCGCCCCCGCCACCAGCCACCCGCCGCCGCCCCCACCACCCA